>CM034463.1:8514321-8543468 GCA_019925255.1 Litchi chinensis | reverse complement strand
AAATCAAACCAAACATAAGCCTAATCAAATCAAAATTAAAAAACCAAATGAAAATTTTGAAAAAAAAAAATGGCAATCTGGTCTTCATCACCGAAGACCAGATTTGATCTCCGACAATGGAGACCCGGTCACTGTCTCCATCATTGAAGACACTGGTCTCCAGCGATGGAGACCGTCTCCATCGCTGAAGACAAATCTCTCCATGGTTGGAGACGCCGTTTCAGCCATGGAGACAGTTTTGGTCTCCAAATCTGGTCTCCCATGAAGAAGACAAAAAATATAAAATTTTTTTGAAAATATATATTTATTATATTTTAATTTTGTTATATTTTAAATTAAATTAAAATTATATTTTATTAATTTTAAGAATTTATTGAAGGGTATTTTAGTTTTTTTATAATTTTGACCGTTGATCTTAAGAATTTGATGCCTGTTGATTGATGACAGGGGAGGTTGTGATGAGTTTTTTTTATTTTTAAATCTCAGAGGAGATTAGTGCGAGGAGTTTTTCAAATATCATCATATTTGTGTAATTTCATTAAACCTCTGGAGGGTTTGTGCAATTTTCCCTTTCAAAAAATTAAATAAAAAGAAAGAACCCAGATCTTGAAGCTAAAAACCCAGTTCCACAAACCAACCATCTTTTCCACAAACACAATTGCTAACCAATACCACCATCATTTCCACCTCTGCGCCCAAGACAACCCTCTGCCTCGTCACCTCCGATCTCTCACCAATACTCAGTTCATCAAACCCAACACAAAACCCACCACCATACCACAAACTAACCAACTCCACTAATCGGAGCTCCAATCGCAAGATGACCATAGAAGACCTCATCGCCAAATAGATGCGCATCACGAGCCAGGGGACTTCAGGCTGCGCTCCGTCTACTTCGACAATGGCTGCGCCGACGCCTTCCAGCACTACGTCAACTGAGACCTTCGCTGCGACAGCTTCATGTACGACACGGTCTCGTCCTCCTCTAGGTCTCGCCGCACTCTCGGTGTCGTTCTTCATCTGGAACATGGAGGATCTAGGTTCAACCATGTGTTTTTCACAACTTTTTTTCAAACTTTTAATATTGCATCATCATTGTTTTTTTTTTTTTTTTTATTTACAATAGTTTTTTATTAGTTTAAATTTTAATATTATATTATCATTTAATTTTTTAATAATATGCATTTTTATTAGTTTTTTATTTTTAATTTTATTTTGATTAAAAAATTATTTTTGATTTTGATTTTTTCAATTTTTAATTTAATTAAAATAAAAAATTAAAGATTGGAATAGGTTTCACAATTTGATTAGAATATGGTTAATGACATTTTCATAAAATAAAAATGGTTATTTTATACTTATCAGCTTTTTAAAAGGGCAACTACATCATTTTAACTATACTAACTGAAATAAGGGGTAAATCCATCTCTGTTTGATCGTCAAGTTTTTGGTTAGCATGATTAAATTGGTAAATTTTCGAAACCTTAGGGATGGTTCCTCAACGAGTGTTCGAAATGTATAAGTAAATAATAAAAGTAATATTTCACTAATATTAGGGATTAAATTGAAAATTTTCCTATTTCATTCCAATATGCAGCGGACTCCTGATTGGATAAGAAAAGGATTTGGGCTATTTTGTTTTGTATCAATTGGGACGCTAATATCGATACACTACGGACAACAATACAGAGAGAGGGCCAAAAATGGAAGAGAGAAGTGTGCAGAAGTCAGTAGCATGGCTACAAGGCCTAGCCAAGGGTATGATCGGCCACGAGCTGGAGGCCATAACACATGGGGGTCTTCAAATCATCGAGGCTCGAGAGGGCTTCATACGCTGCAATTTCATCGTCCCAACACTGGCTGCAGTAAACATTTTCTATCTCTAATCTCCGCGGTTGCTTACATTTGTTGTTCTCTGTTTGTGAGGTTGTGACCTATCAAAGTTTGTTTATTTGTATGAAGGATGAAGATGGAAACTGGCATGTTGGAGCCATGGCTACTTTGATCGACAGTGTGGGAGGTGCTGCCACCCACTCCTTTGCTGGTCATGTCAAGACATCCGTTGACTTCAATATTTCATTCTATTCCACGGCTAAGATTCAAGTAACATTTTTCTTGTTATAAGATTCAATCATCATTAGTACAACCTTCTTTAATTTGAGATATCCTTAAGCAAATGGCCTAGTTTTCGAAATTGTCTATGTGAAACGATAGATTGCATTTATACAATTGAATGTAACATCATAAGGATGTCCACTATTCACCATGGGATGTTTACATAGAAGTTATTGTATTTAGTAACATAGAATGAAGCATGAAGTATTGATAGTTATATATGTATGGAAATGTTAATGGCAGGAAGAAGTAGAGATAGAGGCAAAGGTTGTTGGAGACAGAGGCAAGCTTACATCTGTGCAGGTAGAGGTGAGAAGGAGAAACGATGGAGAAGTAATTGCTTTGGGTAAAGAATGGATGGTTTCAACTAATATTAGTTCAAGTCAAATGATGAGTAAGCTTTGAGATCAGACCACCTATTATAAGCTATTTCACTCTTCCAACTTTATATTTATTCACATTTTAGTATCTTGGATTCTTGATTGGTTTCCAGTTAATTATAGCTTGTATTATATTGCTATATTGTTGTGACTTGTGAAACTTATTGGGAATTTGGGATCAATGTAGCTCCATGCCTAGCTTTTCATATATGCAAAGACTTCTATTTTCATTGGCGAAGAGGCCTGCTGGGTTTTAATTACTGTGTTAGTACTGGTGTATATTTAACCTAACCCATCTAAAAATTGAGTGTGTTTATGTATTGTTTATTTTGAATTTTCCTATCATTTATGTATATGATTATCATAACATGATAAGATGTTTGATTTTCAGTGTTTCTCACAAAGAAAGATTAAGGGATTACGTTTTTTCCTGCTGTCATCATTGAAATTCCATTTGACAAACTCCAAACCATAACATTAAAAATAAGTAGGCAGAAGAAGTATATATGCAGTCATATTTTCCAAGTGGAGAACTAATTGCTTCGGGTAGACAATGAATGGCTTTATATAGTATCTGTTGACCTGCATAGACAATTTGGTAAGTAGGAAAGGAACTTTTGCTATTGAATGGATGGTTTGAATGACAATATGGCTGGAAGGACAACGTTGGAAGGGCTCTTGTTCTAAACCTGAATCTGACTGTGAGCCTACAAACAGAGAAATAGTTCAGGGGTACCAGCTGTCTTACCGGCTGAATACCCTCCGACGATCAAGTCATAATACTTGGAAGGGAACCGATAAAAACTAAGAAAGAAGGCTTTTTTGGGTGTTAAGAGATCAGACCTGAAAAATGAAGGAGAATTCTTTATTTATAGGTGAGAACCTGCGCAGGCACTTAAGTATTTCTGTCACCCTATTATGTAGCTCTATCACAGTGTTAGATGCCAGGCATATTGACTGGCAAGCCAGCGATGCGATGTTTATTATCTTGTATTTTACTCTTCAATCAAGGAAGCATTAAATATCTCAGTAATTGCTGTCTTGATTAACAGATTTCTTTTTTTTTTTTTTTTTTTGGACATATTACATACATAGATAACATAGCTAGGCTTTTTGAATAAAGCATATGAAGCGCGGTCCGGAACGGAGGCTCTCGAAATTGGGAGGATAACTCCCAAGGAGGGAGGAGAACCCCATGCAGATAGGGGAAAAACTGCCACTTTGCTTGGTAGCACAAGGGTTTGAACCCTATCCTTGGCGCTTTCCTAGAAAGTAAAGACAGTGCTACCATCACTGAAACAACGCGCCAAATACTCTTGATTAACATATTTAATATGATGTTTTTTTAGCATCGTATTTATTGTGTTTATGATAATAGATGCATATGTTAATGTTTGTTGACAACTTGACATGTTAATCCGGCCAAATTTTGGATATAACAATATCAATGAATCCTAGTAAAGGGAAGAGTAAGTTTTGAGAACAGACCACCTAGTCTTGTTGTGTTATTAAACTCTTCCACCTTAATCAATGTGTGCATCTGATTTGCTTACTAGCTGATTGTTATTGTAAGTTTGGAGCCTGCTGGTATTTGCCGAAAGATTTTCTGTGCAGTCAAAGCATCCCTAACCTGAGCATGTTCTTGTGCTGTTAAATTTTCCGAACTCCTTTTTGACAAGATGGTATGTGCTTGACATATAACATTACTATATGTTTGGCAATATTCCAAATGGATTAATAGTTTTAACCATCAATGGTCCCATGTGTCGCTAGAGCCTTTCCTCTGATTGTTGGCTCCTATGCTTTTATAAGATTGCTCGATCAATTTGCTGATACATATGGAGATCGTCCTCGACAATCTTAAATCAGTTTATAGACAAAAGAAGATTGCAAATCGAAGTTTTAATTTCAGTTTTTAAAGTTTCAAAGAATTAAATTTCCAAAAATGCACCCAAATTTTTTTTTAAAAAAAAATGCACCCAATTATATACTAGCAATCTCCAACCTATCAACTTTAGAATATTATAATAAAAATTGTTGACACGTGGGGCAAGCACATTCATAGAAAAAAATATTAAAAAAAAGTGAAAAAAGGAATTGTATTTACTTTTACAGGTTTCAAAAATTTGTGTAATGATATATATATATATATATATATATATTTTAGTACAACAACTGTAATGATATATTGAATGAATAGATATGAAAATGTTAATTGAGTTTTGGATTTTAAATATAGAGTTAAATATCCTCTTCCAAACCCTTTTTCATAGATTTTTAATAATTAAGTGAGACAAAAAATAATAATACAAAAAAAGGACGGGGTGGAGGGAGGAGGGGGGGGTGTGGACAGTCATAATTGTTAATTTTTTTTCTCATGTATGCAAATAGTTCACTTAAACTTAAATTCTTGTTATAAAATATCAAGACAAAAATCAAAGTTAAGAGAGGATCTCAACTTTTAAATACGACATTATTACGACAGAGTAATGCTAGTAGGTTGTCCAAATGGACTTGGATCCTATTCTAAACTAAGTTTTACCTAAACTTGTAACACACAAGCATTATAATCAATGAATGATCGAGATTTGGTTACCTTTTCATCTTTATTATTTTAACAATCAATCATATATTTAAAAAGAAAAAATTAACATATAAATTGTCATTACTATATAAATCATGAATTAACATGTTAAATAAAATAGTGTTGACATGAGAATCAACATGACATGACAATCAACTTGAAACATCATGTTTAGGTAAAATATTTTAATAAACTACAATTACTTGTAATAATATACGTAATGCTTAGTTGCCCAAAAAATTCAGCCGGATGATATGAGGTATCACTATCATTTTACTTATCGTGTTATCTTATAATTTGTATTGTCTTAGCTATCCATACATAATGTTATTTAAACATGAATTGAAGTAAAACTTTTTAACATCCTTGATTACTCTTATTTTTATTTTTAACATCCTTGATTCTTCTGGCAATTCATGCCTGATATAGCTTTCACTTTTTTTATTTTTTTGTTTTTGAGCCACCGGCTAGCTTTCACTTTGATATGGTTTAATTACTAGTTTATTTTCTGTTATTATTATTATTATTATTATTATTATTATTATTATATGTCATGTGGATTTATCACCTCCACATGCAAACCAATTTTTAATATTGCTTGAGCGGTGCTGTTGCTTATGTATTCGTCTATATATCCGAATGTATTTCATTTGAAAAAAGGGAAAATTACCACTAACTACCTATAACTTTAATATTCGCATATGGACACAACTTTTTGATTTATTTATAGTGTCATTTCTTAGACTAACGGATTGACTGCTTTAACCGTCAATGGATATGATTGACTGTAAAAAATATTAAAATATAAAATCACCCCTCAACAATTTTTTATTTTATTTTTCTTTTAAAATAAATTTAATCAGATCTCCACCGTCCATTTGAAAAATAAATTTAATTTTAGAAAAATTTTTAAAAATAAAAATAAATTTAAAAAATAATTGAAAACTAAAAAAACCTTACCATATGGTCCATATCCCTCCACTCTCTCTGTGCTTCTTCCTCTCTTTTTCTTCTCTTGTTATTCTTATTCTTCTTCAAACTAGTCAGTCTTCCTTCTTCTTCTTCTTCTTGAATCCAATCGAACCTGGGTCTTATTTTTCTTTTTCTTGAACCCAATCGAACCCAAGTCTGGGTTCAATTTACTGGGTTTGATAATTCAATCCAATTCATCGAACCTAGAACTAAGTTCAATTATCGAATCCAAAATGGGTTCGATTCGTACCCAAAATTGGGTTCGGTTCTCTCTTCTTCTCTCTCTTTGTCTCTTCTTCAACTTCTCCTTCTTCTCTTCGACTTCTTCTCGAACACAATCTTTGAACCCAGTTCTAATTTTTTTATTGGATTTTGATATTTTTAATTGATTATTTTGGTATTTTTGCTGTTAGTTTTGATCTAGAGTTGGATGGAATTTTTTGGTGTTTTGGTTGAAGATGAATATTTGATTGATTGTCTTGGTTCAAGAAGATTGTTTTGCTGGTGTTTTGGTTCAAGATTTTTTTTTTTAATTATTTTTCTTTTTCAATTTTGTTTTGCTTCAAGATGAAGATGAAGATTTCTTCATCTTTTATTTTTAGTTTTTTTAATTAATTTTTTAGTTTTGGTTTTATTTTTTTCAAATAAATCTCTACCGTCCATCTTTAGATTAATATAGAGATCTAATAAAAATTATTTTTATTAAAATTTTAAATTTTCCTTAAATTAATCTCTACCGTCCATTTTTTTTAAATAGTAGAGATCCGATCAAATTTATTTTTAAGTTTTTAAAATTTATTTCAAAAGAAAAATAGGAAATAAATTTATTGAGGGGTAATTTCGTTTTTCAATATCGTGTTTTAATATCTTTTACATGGTCAAACATATCCATTGACGATCAAATAAATTAATCCATGGGTCCAGGGAAGAACGCTACAAATAAACCAAAAATTTGTGTCCATCTATGAATATTAAAGTTGCGGGTAAATTGGAAATAGTTTTCACTTTGAACAAAGTTAGTTTTTCTTTTCCAAGTCCAATAAAAGCACAAGCACTGTCATTTTCTTTTCTACTACCTCATTCGGTATGTTTTGCTTATTGATATTATTTCATGTTTATTTGTTTACTTCTACCATATCTTATGTGTTATTAGTACATTTTTCTACTTCTACTCTATTTTATTCTATTGATTTTATAACAATATCAAGATATTTAAATATGAATTTAAAGAAAATTTGTTAACAACTCAGATTACTCTTATAGTGTGTTTACTTCATGGATTGGAGAATAGAAATGGAAAATGAGATTAATTGATAATGCTTATTTACTTAAAATTAATTCCGTAATGGGAATGAAAGTGTGGGCTCCACATTAATTTGGTGTTGTAGAATATGAATCTCATTCCCCTCAACTCACTTGGGAATCTCATTCTTATTCCATTTGTCAAGATAAAAAGTCTTTTATACTATTCTTTAAAAAAAAAAAATCTATTTTATTAGATATTAAAAAATATATGTATTATAATAAAAAAGTTGTACATCATTAGTTTTTATCATCAATTTCTTAATTATCATAGTAGATTATTAAAATAATATGCAGTTTTTTTTTTAATTATAATGTATTGTTTTTTATTTGATATTAAAAAAAATGTATATTATAATAAAAAAATTACACATTAAGTTAGTGGATTATTAAAATAATATATAGTTTTTTATTTGATATTAAAAAAAAACTGTATATTATAATAAAAAACTACACACTATTATAATTAATCCATAATTTTAATTAAGGATATTTTTATAACTTATAATTAATTTAATCTGTTTCCAAAACAAAATAAAGTGTTCAATAAGAATACTGTTAATTTGGATACTTCATTTTAATTTCTAATCATTTCAATTTTAAATTATTTCAATTCCTATTTTGATTCCTCTAAATAAACATACCATTATAATATACATTGCTGCGCACCCACCTGAGTCCTAATCGTGCACGCAAGGCTTTAGTCAAATTTCTACGACTATGCCTACTGACTACCACCAAACCAAACATAAAATATTACATAGAATTACAGTCCACGGAGGGCCTCCTTAAAATGGAAGAAAATTTCGTTGAGGAATTGGTGAAATGGCTTCCGGGACAATCAAGTCGCGAGTTTGAGGCCTTAACGCTTGCGGGCCTCCAAATCATCGAAGCCCGAGAGGGCTTTATACGCTGTCATTTCGTTGTACCGTTGCGCCTTGCCGTAATTTTATTCTTTTTATAATTTTCTTTGTTATGTTCTATTAAATATATCCCGTTTTCTCTGCTTCAGATTTTGATCCAAAGCTTATGTTTTTGTAATTACGTATATGAAGGATGAAGATGGGAATTGGCACGTTGGAGCCATGGCAACGTTGATCGACGGCGTTGGCGCTGCCACTATCTACTCCCTCGTTGGCCATGTCAAGTTGTCTGTTGACTTCAACATTTCATTCTATTGGACGGCCAAGATTCAAGCAATTAATATATATTTTTTTAATTCTATTACTCTTTTTCATATACAAGTCCTTCATTTTATACCAAATTGTCCATGTGATATCACGTAATGTGATGATCGCACTATATGGACATCTCCATATAAAATTTGTTGTGATAATGTAACAAGGTCCATGAAATGTTGTTAGTAGTAATGATGTGTTAAATGGCAGTAAGAGATAGAGATTGTGACAGAGGTTGCAGGAGACAGAGGAAAGCGTACATCAGTGTAAGTAGAGGTGAGAAGAAAAGTCAACGGAGAATTGATTGCTCTGGGCAGACAGTGGATGGCGTCAAGTCAAAGAGTGAGGAAGAGTAAGCTTTGAGATCAAACCACCTAAGCTGCTTCATGACTCTCCCAACTTGATATTTGTTGACATTTAAATACCTTGATTGGTTTTCCAGTAATAATTTCAATCGTATCAGGAACTATGATTGTAAAATCAACGGTGCTCCTAGCCAGCTTTTCTATATGCAAAGGGCTGTTGGATTTTACATTTTACAATATACAATTTGTGGTGTGTAATTAGCATTTTAATCAATCCATCCAAAAGCTGAGCATGTGTGTGGGTTCTTAGCATTTCAACATTTTCCCGTAAACAAAAATTGTAAATTTCTCATTCACTTCAACTCCCTATTAAGCAAACTTCAAACACACAAGATTTAAAGGAGCAAATACAAAAGAAGTATCCATTCATTACTTAGGATAAAGATGGAAACTGGCAAGCTGGAGCAATGGCGACATTAGTGAACAAAGTGGCACTGCCACAGTCCACTTCTTTGGGGGGCATATCTCAAGGCAACGGCTGACTTCGACATGTCATTTTATTCAAATGCTAAGATTCCAGTAAGTTTTCTTGATATAAGATAGGGTTAAATTATTCATGTAATGTGATTGAAATGTTATAGTAAATTTGTTATAATTTTTTTTTCATAAAAATAATTTTAAAATTCATCCAAATCTTCATTACTAAAATAAAATCTGTGAAATCAATGATTTTTTGTATATACATTGATTTTTTTTTTTTTAATTTCATACAAATCTTAATTAAATATATTAAATTTTACTATATCTAGATTTTAATAAAATCCTTTCAAATTTGAATAAAATCATTGACTTTACAAATTTTCCTTAAGTGATGAATTTGAATGGATTTTGATAGATTTTAGAGTAAAATTTATAAAAAAAAGTTTTATAACAAATATTATCATTCTCCCTCATATTTCATTAGATTTCAACATAGAATCTATAAAATTGTAAATTCCATTAAAATCTATCATTAAAAACAAATCCATCAAATTTCAATAAATTCTTGATTGCATCTCTAGAAAATTACCATTCTCCTTTATTTGGACCAAAATGGAGAATATAACCAACCAATATTTGTTAATTGGTAGAAGAGGTACATTTCCCTCTTTTTTTTTTTTTTTTATTTGACATAGAAATTTTGTTTTTTTCTCACTTAGAAATATATCCTATTTTGACCAACTACTAAAGCAACCAAATACTGACTTATACTTGACTCAAATACGACACACATACATATAAAAGAAGAAGAAATAGAATATAGTTTAAATTAGACAAAAGGAGAGAGGGAAGCAGTTAATACAGTAGAGGCAGACCGAGGATTGTTCTCTTCCTCACAATGAAACCAATCTGCCTCCTTCGAAAATGATGTTAAATTAAACAATGATTAATAATGAATTAGTTGCTCTTAACGCCCTCGCCCTCCTAAACCATCTCTTAAGCAGCCTAACAATGGCTCTTCTTCCCTCACGTCCCCTGATTTATCTTCCTCAATCCCCCTTCTATTAATTTTTACTTGGGTCCCTTTTTTTCTCCTTTCTCTCCACGACAGGATGGCCTTTTACACCTCTCCCCTCCTCGGCCTCCTGTCTCTCTTCCTCCTCTCCGTCACCGCCACCACCACCTCCTCCGCCAACCCCACTTCCGGTATCCGCCTCGGGATCATCCGGAAGCCTACCCATAACGTTCCCGTCTTCCGGGAAGCTCCAGCTTTTCGCAATGGTGATTCCTGCAATGGCAACAGGATACATGTCACCATGACCCTAGATGCCAACTACCTCCGGGGCACAATGGCGGCTGTTCTATCAATGCTACAGCACTCAACCTGCCCTGAAAACGTGGAGTTTCATTTCCTGTGCACGCGTTTCGAACCTGACGTTGCAGCCAGCATCAAGTCAACGTTTCCTTACCTCAAGTTCAGGGTCTACAGGTTTGACTCCAGCAGGGTCCGTGGGAAGATATCGAAATCGATCAGGCAAGCACTTGACCAACCCTTGAATTATGCACGTATTTATCTGGCTGACATAATCCCAGCTGATGTGAAACGAGTTATATACTTGGATTCTGACCTTGTTTTGGTTGACGATATTGCCAAACTCTGGGAGGTTGATTTGGAAGGGAAAGTATTGGCTGCACCAGAGTACTGCCATGCAAATTTCACAAAGTATTTCACCGACTTGTTTTGGTCTGACAAGAGTTTGGCCAGCACATTCCAGGGAAGAAAGCCATGTTATTTCAACACGGGGGTCATGGTGATGGATGTTGAGAAGTGGAGACAAGGGAGGTACACACAGAGAGTTGAAGAGTGGATGAATGTGCAAAAGCATAAGAGGATATATCATTTGGGTTCATTGCCTCCATTTTTGCTGGTTTTGGCTGGGAATATAAAGGGTGTCGATCACAGGTGGAACCAACATGGGTTGGGAGGTGACAACATTGAAGGCAGGTGTAGAAGTTTGCATCCGGGGCCTATTAGTCTGCTTCATTGGAGCGGAAAAGGGAAGCCTTGGCTCAGACTTGATTCCAGGAAACCTTGTTCTGTTGATCATCTTTGGGCTCCTTATGATCTATACCATCCTTCTGTACATTCTCTTGAAGAGTAACACTAAACAAAAACACTAAATTGGATGGACTGGTCCGATGGGTGTGAATGGATATAAGGGAATTGGATGATTAGGAGAGGGCGGGACAAAGTTTTAGTAGGGAAGAAAGGAAAAGAACAGAAAAAAGGAATCATTGCTATCAAAGCATCTCAAAAACCTGAAAAGAAAAAAATTTATGTTTTTTTTTAAAAAAAAAAACAACAAATTTTTTTTTTTTTATCAAATCGAAGCTTTTTCAAGGATAATTAAGCTTTTGACTACAGATTTTGTCCAAAATACGAGGGGAGAAGAGAGGGCTTATTTGTAATTAAAAATCTCTAGTTAATAAAGACAAGTTTGGAGATCTGGTGGGAGGGATTGTTGTGGCATGGAGCATTGAGGAAGGGGAGACAAATCATGAGTTGGTCTGTTGTTAAGCATGTCAAGAATCGATCATGGGCAACGGTGGGAGGGTCCATTGTGTGAAGAACAGTCAGCTGGTCAGCGGATAATCGATGATCCTCTATCAGATTTTTCATGTCCTGATGAGTTCTGAACAACATCTTTTTTTTTTTTTTTTTTTTTTTTTCTCTATATATTATTGACCTCTAAATCCAGTTTAGTTTGTTATTAATTAGCCTATACCAATGTGTTATATATGTTTTTCTTGTTTCTTTATGGAAATTTCTTAGGGGATCCCTTTCCCCCTCTTGTAGCAATCTCTACATTTCCAACTCATCTTACCCCTTTATCCATGATCTATTCACACATAACCCCTTTTACTATTGATATAAAGAAAATCTCCAGTGTGCACACGTTGAAATTGCTTGCTAGTTCATATTCTTTCAATTTTTTAACAACAGGGTATTAATATACAAGAATTTTAAATGCATATATAATTATATAACTCTTATTTCAAGCACTTACAATTATCAAATCACAAATGGGCACAGATCAATTTCCACTTACCAATTAAGCAGGGACTAGCTTATGTATATCAACTTCGTGATTGTAAATAGCAGCAGTACTTGGCAGTCCTGGATTTTTAAGTCGCTAACTTGGAGTATTTGACATTGCTTCCTTCTTTTTACGGATAAATTCATCCGATTGTTCATTGATGTTACCCAGGAAGGACCCTATATTTCTAGGACTTGGAGTCTTTGTTCGCATCTTCTCATCTAGAGCTAATATTAATGAATTGTTGGTACTCGGACCATTTGCTGTCTTCTCCCCTTGCTTTGTACGTTTGACTGCCTGATCTTCACTATTTTTCGCCTCTAGGTTCTTCACTTTGCTCTTCTTTTTCTCCTCTTCTGCCCTGTCTTTAACAGTGGTAATGTTTGTCGCCCCTCTTGGTCGACTTACAGGTATCTGATTAGGCTCCGTATATTGAAAGCTTTTCCTTTGAAGATCCTTCCGGCGGGGCGTCTCATTACCTATCTTCTTCCATCCTTCAGTTGCCTTGTCTTTGGATTCTTGGAGCCTCACTGGGGTAGTGGTGTTTTTGCCACCATGCAGAACTGCACCATCCTTCTCAGGTCCATAATTTGAAGAACCAAACTTGTCACCAACCTGAGTCCAGGACTCCAGCCCTTCCCTGAAACTGACGTGCAAATCATCCTGAGAGTTTTCACGATCCAGGTAATGCACCGGCATGACCTCTCTATCGAGCTTGGAAGAGCTTTTGTTTTGCTGTGCAACCATGGAACCACCTGCAGCCACTGTAGGCGGTCCCAAGGTTACACGCTTCAAGCCATGAGCAACGAGACCGTTCACGATGAAGTTGAACAGTCTCTGGCAAATGCCAAGAGAATAAGAATCATTCTTCTTTTCCTGCATTGCTCTAAGGTTCAACCAAAACCAATGCTAGGAAAACAAGAAGACTGAGATAATTTGAGTTGAAAAATAAGACTCAGGAGAGGCCTATTTGAATGTGAATGGATTGAATCCATGATTCTATGCGTTGGATATGGGGTAACAAAAAAGGTTAAAGAAGGCAATGATTTTGATGGAAGCATAATTCTTCTCTTTTAATTCCCAAGTCTTAAAGGGTCTTCTTGCCTTCTTCACTGCTTTTGTAGAAAGAAAAAACAGAGACTGTTGGAATTCTACCTTGCTTTCAAGTTAATATATTCCCAATGTGATCAATGAGTACCAATACTTTATAATGGCAATGGGGCCAGCGATTCTATCATCTAAGGTTCTGAGTTGATTGTTGGACATTTTATTTTTATCGACTTTATCAGGAGCACCCAACAGTAGATATCAGATAGACACCCTGTCGATTGTAGTGGTACTGCATTTGATTCTTAATGGTACCAGTCATCTGTGCTTGCCATATGACCTCATAACAATGTGCTATTCTGTCTGTTAAAGGCAGAATATGAACAAACTTGAGTGTGTGAGAGGGCTTCTTTAGTAATTATGGATATGGCTTTGATGGAATATTAATTGGTTGTCCGAATCTTGATGTAGTTTTGGATTTGCACTAGTCCCTTTATGTAAACTGTTGCTCACACTGAGTCTTAAAATCTTACGCTTTCATTGATATCATCAGCACCCGAAGCGTAATTATTTTCAAGTGCTTATTTGCTGTAGATTCTGCAATCTTGTCAATGGCACCGCTTTCTCAATCATTTAGTACCTCCAATAAAACTCGAACAAAGTTAATTCATTAATCCCTACAAGGTTTATTAGGTTTTATTATTTTCTTTTGTTAGTTTGCTTTGCTTCCAACAAGTTTTAAACCTTTAATGATTTGTAAGTGATGAGTAACTTAAATATCTTATTAGTGCACAATATTTGTAAATGTAAATGATCATAAGTAGTAACATTTTATTTTCTAAGCATTTATCTAAATTTACAATTCAAGTTATTTCACTATGTCAATTAATATGGTTGGCTCAAATAAATTTGTCCTTATTGATCTCCTTCATGTCAATTCTTATCCAATCCTTATCTTTTTCTTTTAACTTTTTAAAATTGCAGAGTAGAGAAAACAAAAAGTAGAAAAACATGAACACAAGCGATCCCTTAGAAATTGGAATGTTCCTCTCCAAACAATACATTTTTCTCTTCTTTAAAAGTGAGTTCATTTAAATTAATTCATTTTTATCCTTTATTCTAATTATAATTAAAGCCATTTTATAAAATTAACGGGAGGCAAATAACCACAACCAAAAATCAATAAATTTGACATGAAAATAGTAGCCATCCCGGTTTATATCGAAACCGGTCCGGTCCAAGTGCAGCATCAAACCACAACATTTGACGACAACTTGGATCCCAAAACACCCCGTTGTCTTCTCAAAACTCTCTATCTCCAAACTCTACTCTGTATTCTCATGGATTTCTTCAAATCCGTTTTCTCTGACGACCCAGAACCTCCAGCTACCGAACCCAAGTCCGAATCCCAATCCGGGTCCGGTTCCGGGTCCGAATCCGAATCCCCCAAGAACAACCAGCAACCAGATCCCAATCCCCATCCAAACCCTAACCCTAGCAGTGCTGGTGGCTGGAGCTTCGGTGGTCTAATCCAAACCCTATCCGCGAAATCCGAATCCGTGCTCGAAACCTACCGTCGCGATCTGCAGGAATTCGGATCGGGTCTGAAGAAGGAACTTGAGGTGGCCCAGGGATCGCTGGGGACTGTCAGTACTGCCATTGACGAGATTGGAAGCTCTGTCTTGAAAGGGACGGCCCAGATCATCTCTCAGGGTAAGGAAGCAATCCTAGCCATTGATCAAGAATCCGATTCATCTGATAGCAATTTATATAATAGTAATAATAATAATTTGAATAATAGTGGGCAACAAAAGAAGTATAGTCGTTTTGATGCTCAGGTTCGCGCCATACAAGGGGATGTTAGTACTTATTGCGAGGAAGTTGATGATTTGGATGATTATAAGAAATGGAAATCTGGGTTTGTGTTGGATTCTGTGAGTGGGGAGATTGAGAGCTTGTTTGAAGACAATGGTGCTATGGAGGGTATCTATCAAAGCGTGGTGCCGAATAGTGTTGATCATGAGACTTTCTGGTGTAGATACTTTTATAGGGTGTATAAGCTTAAACAAGCTGAGGATTTGAGGGCTAATCTTGTGAAGAGAGCGATTTCAAGGGAAGAGGATGAGGATTTGAGTTGGGATGTTGATGATGAGGAGGAGGATGAGAATGTGGCCAAGAAAGTGAGTTTGAAGGATACTGAAGCTGTGAATAGTGGTGCTTCTGAGAAAAGTGATGTTGAAGAGTGTCATGTTGCTGTGAAAGGTGATGTTTCTGAGAAGGAGTCGGGTAATAAGGTGTCTGAGCATGTTGTGAAGGAGGAGAGTTTCCGAGTTGGTGATGAGAAGGGAGAGAAGGTTTCTAAGTCTGATGTCGATGAAATTGGAAAGGGGAATGTTGCAGAGTCGAGTGGTGAAAATGTTGTTAATGAGAAAGTGGATAAGGAGAAGACTGATGGAATCAATAAGGAATCTGTGGGATTGAAGTCGGATGAGAAAGTGTCTTTGGCTGCTAAGACTGACCCCTCGGAGTCTAGTAAAGGTAGTGACTTTTCAGTTGTGTCAAGCCAGCCATCTATGCATGAGGAAGAAGATCTTGGATGGGATGAGATCGAGGATCTTAGCAGTATTGATGATAAGAAAGTGACACACGATGGGAGTCCGAACAGAGCTGATTTGAGGAAGCGACTGAGCACTGCAGAAGAAGAGGAAGACTTAAGTTGGGATATCGAAGATGATGATGAACCAGTTAAATCTTGATGCTATGTTTTATCTTAAAGTTTATAATTCTTAGAATCGATTGCATTCTGTTTTTGTTTCCTCCATAATTGTTTATGTAAGTGATAAGTCAGTGGGGGAGAATTCGTAATTTTTTTCTTTTTTGATGCTTGTTTTAAATACAAATATCATCTATGATTGTGTATCTTCATATCTGAAGTGGAAGCTACTGTGCCATAATAACATCCTTTTTCATTGGTTTACTCTGAATTTCTGTTCCTCAAAAATGTGTTGCTTGTTCATATGGTATTGTATTGATTTTATCTTGTAAACTAGGCGAAGTATCATCTATGCTTGTGTATCTGACATATCCTTTTGTAGCTTCCTTTGCCTGCTGGATGTTTCTGTTAATTAGTGAAGCTTAGGAGCTATATTATATTTGAGGGCTTCTTTCCTTTTGAGACTTGTGAAGCATTAACACTCGATAAACGTTCTGGCGGGAAGTGCTTTTTTTGTTTTTTATTTTCTCAAGTGGGGCTACATTACTTTGGAGATCTTGTTCTTGTTGAGACTTGTGAAGCATTTACACTCAAAACAGATGTTCTGGCGAGGAATCCTTAAACCTACTGAATTGACATTCTCCCTTTCTTCTGTGGCACGTAGCTGTGTTAAATAAAAAGTAATAAAGGTGATAATGGTTTACAGCCATATACGGTATACTTTCAATCAGTTTTCTTAAAAATTTTGAACTTTCAAAAGTTTCTAAGACGTTATAAAATAAATGGTTTGTTCAAATTCTTTAATAACCTGGTTTTAGAAAAACTGGTCCTAAAAGTTCCTCTTTAAAGAGCCTTTTCATACTAATGGCAAAAGGAAATCGGAAATTCTTCCAAAAAATTTTAAGTCAGAACTCTACACAATTCTTAAATTCTTTAATAAATTAATCATATAAAATTCATCAAATTACTTTGTTTCAAAGAAAAAAAATCCATCAAATTATTTAAGAAAATTTTGTATCAAATTAAAAACACCTTTCTTAAATATAAAGTAATAAATTAATATTTTCATTAATGTGACTAAACTTCTTAGTCCCCTCCAAGTGTAAAAAGGAAACAAAAAGGCTTGAAATTAATGCTTCATTAATCTTTTAGGAGTGTATGAAAGTGTGCCTAAGAGAAGGAAGGAAAGTTTAGTTTTCAGAGACAACTAGGGAAAGCAACGTAGGCTGACTTGAAATTAATGCTTTATTAATCTTCTAGGAATGTATGAAAGTGTGCTTAAGACAGTGGAGGAATGAGAGTTTTAGTCCTCAGAAACAACTAAAGAAAACAGCATAGCTGTACTTGCTTCTTTCATTAATGAAGTATATATGTATATACAGAGAGACTGAGCAAATAATTAATTCAAACAAATTATTTAAAAGGACAAAATAATTACATAAAAGATAAGTAAAAGGAAAATAGTAGCACAAGATTTATTTTTTTTTTTGAAATAGCAAAGGGATCTACTTTTTTTTACCGATAGCTTGCTTTATACTTTTTGACTTTATCTTTATCTATAATGTTTCTTCTTCTATAGTTTCACATGCTCGTTGGTATTGGCTTCAAGTGTCTAAATTATGATATGTTTCGTCATCAAATGCTTCATCAACTTCTTTTATTTGATTTTCTCTTGTTGAAACATAGTAACCCCTATTCGTGGGAACAAGCTCAGAACTCAAAGGTTATGCTAGGCTAGAATTGTGGATTTAATTCATTCAGGTGACGATGCAAAACTTTTTTGTGGTGTTTGTAGTGTTTCCCCGATTGTGGTGTGTTCTCTCATTGTGTGTAAAGCTTCTGAAGTAAACTAGCTGAGACAGGATTTTACTATGTTTGAAGTTTGAACCCACATGGAGGTATAGAAGTTGAGTTGATTTTCTGATAAGCTCCTCTTGTCCACATTAGTGAGATTGAGTTCTAAGTAATATCTCCCTTCCTCAACACCTAACTTTAGGATGGTTTCCAGAAAAGTCAACGCGCATAGTGGTGTGAAAAATTGTGAACAATAGTAAACAGGAGTTACAGCAGTGAGGAAGAGCTGTAGGTTGCTATGCTGCTAGCCATGAGTTGTGTGAGACACTTCCAACATTACCTTGATCAAGAGGAGGTTTCTTGTTCATCTCAGCCCTTCCTGTTCTCATCCTTATCCCACAAAAAATAGATAGAGATGAGACAGGTTGCAAAGAAATATGTGCCTGATAGGAGTTGCCGTAGGAGTGTGCAAACTTGAAATCCGGGACCTGTTCTTCAACCTTTGATTGCATGTCAATGTCAGGAAGATATGACCTGTCAATACTAGTATTGGCAGCTATCAGTTATTTGCAAGACAACTCAGGGAGAAGATCAAGCATATACAGAGTACACTGCATGTGATTTGGATAAGGAGATTTTCACGTCAGGAGGAGATCAAACCAAACTGCATTTGATTTACTGGGCGAGATAAATGTGCAAGCGAAATTTTAATGTCTCTATTCTTCTGTCTTTCCATATTATTGTTTTTTTCACATGCTTCCTTCCTCTTATCACTAAACCCTAAATTTATTGTAATTTTATAGATAATACCAACTTCTGAATGGTATGCTAATCAAATCAATAAGCCTTGTAAAATTTTCATTCTTTCCACAAGAATATCAAGTTGTTGATCTAAAAATATGTTAGTAAAAGAAGAGTGATCAAAATTTTAGTAGAGGGATTAGAAGCAGAGTAATGAAGAAAATTATGTGCGTTCATTTCTCCCGACAAACAATAGAAAATCAAAGTATATGCGACCAGCAAGATGTGCCATTTGTCTATAAACTAGATAGATTAATATAAATAACTTTCCTGAATACAAAATTCCGCCCTCATTTTCGAGCTAATTCACACTCAGATTTCAAAGCTCAACTACTTCTAATTCAAGAAAACCTGTGGCGACCAAAGACTTGAACCTAAGCTTACCGAAAAAGAAAAATCAAACTCCTCTAAAAGCACGTGAGCCCTGTTTGTACAATAAAAGATGCTCCTTATGAGCATGAAGTGAACATGGATGATACATACTCAGGTTCATTTTGCTTTCTGCCCTGGGCTAACTTCAGAGTGTTTATCCTTCAACGTTGTGGTTCAGAAGCATTCTCTGCTACAGGTGTTTCAACTGGGGAAGGTAAAGTGAGAAGTCGTCCCTTCTGAGCACGCGGCGGGAGATGCTTTGAGGGTTTCCTTGACCCCACTGTCCACGGAAGAAAAACTCCAGTTCCTCCACCACGAGGCATTCTTCTAGGGCTCAACACCATAGGGCGCACTGGAGCTAACATAACTACAGGAGTGCGAAGGACCCCCCATTTGGGCATCGCATCCATTGCTTCGTATCCAATGGGAGCCCCATTTGGCACTGGATATGGGCTTGAGAGGCCTGGTTGCCATAGAGTCATTGCACCACTCAGAGGACTAGTTGGTGGAGACTGGCTTTGGTTTGAATCAGGTCGGACTCTGAAGAATGTAATTCCTATCCTTTTGTTAGGAGATGGGCACATAACATGCCTTGCTGTGTCAGCACTGTTTCCCCTCATGACTAAAAGAGACCTGCAAGAATTTAAAAATTATATTGTATGCTGACGTTTTAATTACGTTAGATGGGGTCAGATGCATCACATAGTAGTACTAGTGGTGACGGGGAAAACCTTAAATCTATTGTTTCATCAGATGTGTACGAATACTGCTTAGTCTTACTGCACAGTGATCACGAATGCGACACAACGTGTGCAGCATGGAGACCTGATGTGAAGAAAGGAGACTAAACATGGGTCTAGGAATACTTGAGTCTTATTATAAAGCTTGTGTAGAAGCTAAAGGATTGTTTTTCTCACATAGGTTTTGTAACGAATAAAATTTTTCTTCAGCTGTGGTGCACATTTACCCACAACTGAAGCTTTAGATAAAGACAGAAGAGTTCTAAATGAACCTCTAAACAGAATTTGAGAACAATGAAAATGCATACAGCATGAGTTTAGGAAATATGGAGCTAGCAATTGACATGAACATTATTTGAACTAAACTGCTATTTACCCTAAAGGTATATAATTACACTAATATATTATGCCTTATCCACCAAAGTTTGCTTTACAAATATTCAGTGGATGCAGCAGATTCTAGAAGACTTTGTAATTACGCATGCCATATGTAATCAACATCCTGTAAAATTCAAAGTATAATTACATTTGAAAGAACTAATACATACCCTTCTTTCAGCGAAAGCATGAGTTGCCCTTTGTAGTTTCCATCATTATCACTCACTAGAGTACGTCCAAAAGCCATTGACGATTCAGAGAGGAGGAGTGTGGAGATAGGTTGGTCCAAGTGAGGTGGTTTCAGGAAAGGCTGTGAATATTCACCCTGCAGCAAGAAGTACATATTTCTGACATTATGACATACTCTTTCCAAAACAAACTGAAGACCTTAAATCAAGAATTTTGTGAAAAATATCTAAAGGTGTTTTTTTATCAACCTCACAATAACAGTGAAAACAAGATAATGCAGCAAAACAAGGTTTACCTCATCAAAGAAGTTAATGATGCAACCATTTGGTCTTTTGTATTCTGGTATAAGTTGCCACAGAACCAGGTGATCAATAACAGCTTGAAGGAGAGCAGGAATTGGTTCCAAGTTACCTGTAAAAGTGAAATATTTAGTTACAAGGTTATCTTAGAATTTGAAAGGACTATTATAATCGACTTCGAGGACCAATCACAAATTTGGAGAAAAGAGCACATTTAGAAAAACTTTATGTCTTACCCATTTGATTGTCACTTGTAGCATCCTCTTTTATGTGACTGAAAATTGGAACACCAAGCTGAATCAGCTCTCTCCGGTTTCCCTTCATCTGTTTGTTGAATAAAATGAAGGTCTCGCCTACATTCATTTATAAAAATTCAATTAGATGTGGTAAACAAATATTTCATCAACTTCCAATGATATTCATTTTGCACAGGCTTTTCCACAGTAAACAATGATTGTTTTATTTCTTTCGATAAGTATAAGCGACCTACATTCAGAAAAGCGACTCCAAAATTTTGTCATCTATTATTCTGTCTCAAGGTGCTGTTACATAAAACTTGTCACTTATTAGTCTGTATCTCTAGGAGCTATTAGACAAAACTGTGCACAGATTAGCTTTGAGGAGTAACACATGCCTTTGACTACGTTAAATGTTACATGGAAAATATCTAGATAGAAAAATTAATGACTATCTGACATCTTCATCTCTCTAGACTAAAACAAGCAAAAACATAAAAGTAGTGCAAATCAATGAAAGATACAAGGGCTTTATGAGGGATCACCTGAGAGTTCTCCATTTTGGCCAGCAAGCCTCATCTCATTCACAAAGTCAGTCAACTTAGACAACTCTGCATAAGTGAATACATCCTCGTATAACTTTAACCCTTTCACAACATTCACCTGACAGTTGCAATTATTTGTCAATCAATAACAGCCAGATGCTTATTCTTTTTCTTACAGCAAATACTATAGGATACCAAATCTCATCTTGTCTACAGAAAGAATGTCAAGTTGTGAAAAAGGAACTCGCCATGTGCCCTTTCACTTGCTCCTTGGCAGAGAATCCTTTTGTCAACTTGATTTGGGTACGTCGTGACTCGCAATCCTCATGGTTTGAACATAAATCTACATTTTCAGCAGGGGGCTGCGCTTCTTGAGATCCTGCATCTCAACAGAAGACATTGAGAAATGGATTAGTAGATCATTTATTTTTCTCATTTTCAGGCAAAGTTACACAGTTACAATGCCTATCTGACATAACTAACAAAACAGAATGAATCTATTAAGAAGGAAATTTTTATGACCACCATCACAGCAAAGCTCAGTTAAAGTTTCAACCCCACTTCCCCATTCTATTTTACATCAAAGATAATAATAACCAAGAACAATAACAGATTGCATCATTTCAGGCTTCATTGCTGATAATTGAAACAAAAGATAAAGCAAACGGGAAGATAAACAAACTTCTTAACGATAATCATGTAAACTTATAAAATTGAGAATAAAATATGTATATCGCATTTTCAAAAAAGTAAATTGAAATTAGAATACCTTAATAGGCACGGAATCTATAGCTACAAAGCTTATCAAGAATCATCTTGAATTAGTGTAAATTAAGTCAAAACACCATGACACCTCTAAAAGAGGGTATGTGCAGTCATGAAGAAACAAGGACAACATATTACACTAAAACTCCATTATAGAAGTTAATTTTAGAATATTGTCTTTACAGTCTGCCTCAGATGAATTCTTTGTAATCATGGCAAGGCCTCATGATATAACTGTGATGATTTACAATAATAAAATAATTCCTAAAATTCCACAAATAGTTAAACACTTACAGCATATCAAAATTTGGCTGATTTCTTTTTATAGTTATAACACTAAATTATGCAAAATGAGAAAAGGTAGTACCACGTATCACTATTATTTTCTTCATTTGGTAAACATTCTAACCTGTGTTCATTTTGCATACTTATCGGGTGAAATAGCTAATAATATAGTATATGTTACTATTAAAGTATTAAATACTTACATTTATGTTTCACATTGATATCACATTCCACATGGCGTATTAATTAAGGTATTTGGACAAGGACAAGAACAATTTTGCTGTCAATGCTGCCAAAAATGGACAGAGCGACCCAGTACAGCCTTGTACCACCACCTAATTCAAAATCACCTAATTCGACAAACCAAACACCCATTTCGTCCTCGCTTTCTCCAACGACCTCATTGTAATCCCCCACCGATCAATACGGATTTGACCCGCCAACTCGGCCCAGTCAAACGAATCGACTCAACGACGGAATATTCAATATGCGATTCTAACCTTTAAAATTACAAAATTGCCCCAAACCTAACCACTGAACCCAAACACGAAAATCAACGAATTACACTGATGACGTGGCCAACAAAAAATCAGACAGTTTTGTTGAATGCCACCTACAATAAAATCATTGCACGCATCCCCAGGCACAGACGCTTACATCAACGTATCGGCATTCGCTACTCCCGAAACTAACCGTAACACCGGATGCAGGCAAACCTTCTTGCTCACCTCGAAATCTCAAATCCCCACTTAAACCTCGGGAACATAGCAACTACCTCTTTTTTTTTTTTTTTCTTATTATTTTATTTTTTCCTTTATATATGAAAAATGAGAATCAGTGAACGGACGTTTAAAAAAAATTGACCGTGGAGGATATTTTGGGATGGTCCAATCCAAGCGTCAAACATAAGCATTGTTCATTATCTAACCGAACGTTGAATTCAAAAGGAGAGAAATTTGCAAAAGAAGTTTTTGAATATCGGATCTAGAGGAGCCAAACAGGGTCCTGTTTGGCTCCTCAGAAAATGGAGGAAAATTGTGATATTTCTTCTTCCTTCACTTTTAGTTTTACAAAGATACATAATTAATTAAAACTTTTCAAAAGATGCTTTTTTTAATAATAATAAAAATATAAATTTAATATTTTCTGATCAATTAAAAAAAACACAAAAAACAAAAAACAAAAACTTGAAAACATTGAAGTGAAATCGGTGTCAAGCTTCAAACTCACCTAGCACCGAATTACGAAGAACGAATAATGAAGAGAAACATGTAATTGGAATGATTATATAAACAAATCATAACTGAGAAACCTGATTCCACTGCAGAAAGACCGATTCGTGGAGCCGATTTTTCGTCACGAATCCCGATACAGAGACAAAAAAAGGGCAAGAGAAAATAGAACAGAGTTTAAAAGATAGGCACTTACCTGCATCAGTAATGTCACTGTTTGGTGAATCGTCCTCCGCCTCTTCTACTTGAAGTTTTTTCTCGCTCTCCGTCGTCTTGTCGCCATTTTCGATCAGAACTTTTTCTTCTTGTTGTTCTTTCTCCTTCTCTGGATAATCGACGATTTCTTCAATCTTCTTCTCGCCGCCACCTTCCTTCAACTCCACCTTCTTCTCCGTCACCTTGCGTAGCTCGACCGCCACGTCGGCAATCGAGTGGTACTTCTGCATCTGCAGCACCGGAATCCAGTTCAACCTCCTGCGATGAATCGCAGCGAAGACGTCCTCGTAGTCCGATCCTCCTCCGCCGCCGCCGGCCACATCAGCGAGGTGGCCGCAGAGAGCGTCGATTATGGCGTTGGCCGCCGCGAATTCTCCACGGAACCAAGCGATGATGGCGTCCTTGGCGAACGCGTCCGACATCACCATTAGCGGTGGCGATTGCACAGGCATCACCCCGCTGGCCCACGCCCGGAGCTCTATCCGCCGCAGCTGCTGGCCCTGCCGCCATCGTCGGCATCACTCTCTGAGTTCGTTCAATAAAAAAATGAAGCTCTTTTTATTTTTATTTTTTTTTCTAAAATGGTTGAAAGTTTCTGGTTTCTCCTTTTCTTTTTAAATTCGAAAATATCGGGATATATAGCTTTAGGGCAGGTCTCTTGAGATACACAAAAACAAAACAGAGAGAAATTGGAGAGTGAAAGCGAGAGAGTTTGGGTCACAGGAGAGTGTGGGGTTTTTAGGTGGGGATTTATATATTGAAGGGCAGAGGCTGGCACGTCCGTACAAAGTGGACACTTGCTGATGACATGGCACTCTTTTTTTGGAGATTGTCTACGTGGCTTATTGTAAATGAACGTTTGTTAAAGAAGGATGGTTAGGAGGGGAAGGTGATACAGCAATTTACCAAAATGGCCTTCCGCTTTTACCAAAATGGTTTTCTCCTTTATTTAAACTATTTTGTATTCTACACGTGGGAAATTCTGTTTGGTGAGGATTTTTTTTCAAGATTGTAGACAAAAGAGATTATACTTTTTTTTTTTTTTGGAAACGAAGAGATGGCTCGTTTTGAACGTAGTTTGATTTGCTTCCCATCCAATAATAATCATCTTGAATTTTTTTATTAATCTTGGTGGAGCCCTGCATGTGATGTGATTCATGTCAGACCTTCATTAAATCAACGATTTAAGACAATAATTTATATTTTAATTATTATAAAACGATAATTTGTATTTACGTTGCATGTTGATAATTAGAATATGGCAAAATGTGTACATTGAAATACTTATGTAAAAAATGTGTATAATCTTTTCCAAAAAAAATGTGTACAAATTAAATAAGGGAAAACAGGATGTTTTATAGTTTATAAGAGATCGGTCATAGTTGTTATAATAAAGAAACAGAGATTTTAAAAGGATGGGTTGAGAGTTGAGACAGATGTTTAAATATGAAGAATTATGGATTTAGTAATTATTAGGTTGTAATTATAGTGTAGATTCAGTATTGTTTAGATATTTGCATAAGGAGACGTGTTGTTATAATAAAAAAATACAATTTATATACCGATCGGTTATTAATGAGATTGATAGTGTAATCATAATGATATCAAGGTGGTTATGGATTGATCACTATTAGATATGTGTTATAATTGTAATAAACACTCAAATATTGTTATAGATCGATAGATAATAATAAAGTGCATATTGTTATCATGAAATATTACAATTGTTATGAACCAATTGATCATAATATTACACTTGTTTTAGTTATAGAATTAAATTAGTTAGAAATGGTTTGATCATAACAAGACAAATAGTAATATAGTGAAGAAACAAAATCGTTATAAATTAGTTTACTATAATTCAGCAAGTGTTATTGTAGCAAAAAAATCAAGTTCGTTAGCATTAGTAGATGATATACTGTTTTAAAGTTATAAATTGAAGAATTGAGAATGTCGAAATACCCTAAACGGAGAAAACATATACAAACAAAATTTAAAACATGTTTGATCAGTTGTGAATAATATTACAAGAATTGAATGATTATACTTTCCCAAATTTGAAAATACTCAGAAATCATGAACAGAGGCCCTAGAAAAACAATATACATAATTATATAGTAACCGCATCATAACATGTGGAGTTTAGAAATTTAAAATATAAAAGGACATAACAACAAACACTGAGTTGTACAAGAAGAATAGACGGTAACAGAATATATGGTCATGTGGTCTAATGTGGTACAAGTGCTTATAGTGGGAAGACAACTCATTGCTGTTTCACTGAGCATGTTCGGAGGTCAACTTGGTTGAGCTACTTTAATAAGCACTTAAGTTATGGAAATGTATTGGATAATATCAATAATTAATATGTTAAGCTTAGTTAATTAAGTATGGTATAATTGACTAATATGGAGTCTGCATATGGATTGTTTTGTACTTATTGGTAATAATATTAACAATAATGTTACATTTTTCAAAAATTTATCTAAAATTTTTGTTAAAATGACGTGATAATCTGATTTATAACTATTATTACCATAAACTTACAATATCATTCAGATAATGAATTTGAATGAATTACTAAATAATGTAACATTACTTTAATACTAAATTTCTTTATTTTAATTTGGAATAATTGAAAATCATTCCACTGTGAATTATATGTAAAAGAGTAGGAATAATTACAATAAATAGTATGCAAACTGAAGGAAAATGTCAACATTTGTCATGCCAAAATGCATTACAAATTATAACAGACATGTTTCTTAATCATTTGGACGTTTCAGTTTCTAGAAGTGAGCAATTAATAGACATATAATCATTTTCTATAACTTGCAAAGCAGAGTTTATTCTTTGTTTGGAAGAATTTACTGTATGTTTGTTATGTTGATCAAATTCATACTCAGATGATATTTAAGTAGTAATTATCGTATCAATCTTGAGATAATAATTCGACAATATAGCATTTTTTAAAAATATAATTATAAGGTATTGTAACACCAACAATTAGAGATCTATTAGAAACTATCGAAATTAGATATTGCATATATGACCCCAAATATCTATTTTTATAACATTTAGAGAAATCTATGCTCAATATTAGACACTGTATATGTCAAAAAAAAAAAAAAAAACTCTCATAAAATTGAGACAAATATATTTCTTTAATACAAATTACCGAGATTAAATATTATAAATGTGGTCTAAAAATCTAAACACACTACATGAAAAGAAAAATCCCCCACACACAGATTAATATGTCTTGTGAAACTCAAATCCCTATATAGATAGATTAATATGTCTGGTGAAACTCAAATCCCTATATAAACATGAAGGAGAAGTATAACTACTACTTTAAGTTATAAATGAAGTTGTGGACAGCTTAACATTACTCAATAAATTTATTTTGTGAATGATTACAATTCATCAGAGGATTAAATAGACGAATATATCTCGAACCTCCGACTTTCTATGTAAAAGGTATAACATTAGATCAATTCCATCTCATTATATATATATATATATATATATATATGAAAGTAACTCTATCTCATTTTTACTAGTTTCTTTATTGAAGTAAAAATTGTTATGTCTAAGTAAAGATATTTCATTTAAGTTTAAGATGCTTTATTCGGGAAAAAAAAAAAAAAAACTCTCCCTAGCAAAGTATTAATCTTTATTCAAAAAAAAAAAAAGAAAAGAAAATGAAAATCCTTAAAGTAAGTTGTATAATGTATGTATAAAAGGCACACTTAAAAGTGCTTTTATCTCAAAGAGCCAGACATTAACATCAAGACAGGCAATTTACTTAAAAAGAGAATAACACAACAATAAAATAGGGACGGGCAGTTGAGTAAAGAAACGCAATCGACAAAGGGCAATTACGTAAAAGGAAATAGATGACATGGACGGCAGCATGTGTGTGGCAGTGTGGGTCAGGTTCCATCATAAGTAAGGTGCGGTTTGGAGAGGGGTCAGGGTCCCACGAGGGACGGACCTGACTCTATGCTGCCTTATTATAAACGAGACGAGGAAGGGAAGGTGTGCGGTGGTGCGTGGGACCGTCAAGTGAAATAGTACAGAGAGTGACACTGGCTGGCTCAGGGGGGTGCGACTGTGTGGCCACCCAAGTAGTACTGCGCACATGCAGACGACACCCTCACCACCACCACTAAAGACGCGGCCTAGCTGGCTCCAACCGGCTTGGCTACCTCTTCTCACTTTCTCATCTAATCTAGTCGGAATTTTAACGCATCGAGCTTTTGCCCTTTTTGCAATAATTTCTATTAATTTACAAAAAATTAAAGAGTGTAAAAAAGAGGTTTGATGTCTTATTCCCTTGTCTTTCATCTAAAGCTAAACCATAAAGAAGTTGGTTGTTCCTTAATTATTCCAAACTTTGCAACTTTTACAACCAGCCTCGCCTTAAATTGTATGATTCGTTTTTCTCTTACTATAATTTATTACATAGACTATTTGCGTATTTATTTAATATTTAAGGAGTCCAATGATTAATTACTTTCATTGAATTATTATATTAGATGTTTATTTTTTTACAAAAATTATTAAAGATTCGAATAACATAAACCTTACCTGCTTTGCCTTTTCATAAATCTGACAAGGGTATCTTCTTAATTTTGTCAATATTCTCTTGCAAGTGTTACTCAAAGTTCAAGCAAATCCAGATAATTGAAAAAGAGTGGACAAAATTTTTATGAATATATCTAGTATTTTGAAATTAAAAAAAAAATTGAAATTATCATTATCAATTTAAATTTTAAGAATATATAAATAAAAATGAATAATGTCATATCAGTGACCACTTAAATGAACCACCATTTTCTTTCAAAAATAAAGAAAATGGAGAACCATTTTTGGCATAATGCTTTGTTGTCACTTTCATGATT
Organism: Litchi chinensis; assembly: GCA_019925255.1. NCBI lineage: Eukaryota > Viridiplantae > Streptophyta > Magnoliopsida > Sapindales > Sapindaceae > Litchi > Litchi chinensis. Next base: position 8,514,535 of record CM034463.1, on the reverse strand, counting down.
TTTTTTTTTTAATTTTCCAAAATCTTTCGTGCGAATTAAAAAGGTGAAAAGCCAATACATTGAGATGAGAGAACTTCTTCCACGACAATAAATTGAATAACACTTTAGCTTTATGGGATTCTTAGCTGAACAAACAGAACCAAAATAAAGCCAAGGAAAAAAGAAGCAGTTATGGGCTAACTTCGAAGTGGGACTTGAATAGATATATAGGACT